>QHHG01000238.1:0-17523 GCA_004367055.1 Fusarium sp. NRRL 66335
GCACCCACCCCCCCTTAGCTTTTTTCTTTTTGTATTCTCTTTCTCCTCCTATTAACTACCTATATACTACTTATTGCACTATCAATAAAATATAAGTAAATCTATACTTACTTTTTAGTAATTCTCCTTTAACTATCTTTCTTACCTACTAATATACTTTAGTAAGTTTAAATCTTAAAATATTCCCCTTAGCTATAACCTTACTGCTTAACAAGATATCCTTTAATATTACTAAGCTACTACTACTAGCTAAGCTACTTTAGCTAAATAGTAATATACTTTAGCTAACTGGTAGAAAGCTTAAGCTACTATTATAGCTATCTATTAGGGTAAGGAGAAGTAGGCAGAAATATCTAAATAGTAAAGTTTAGTAAGTTCTTGTCTATAAGGATAACCTGTTGCTAGCTATCTTGTGATTGGCTAGACTTTTCATCGTTACTTAAGGTTGAAGGCTCAAGGCACATATCATGAGTTACAACATGTTATCGCTTGGGCTTTCTTTTTAATAAATGGGATGTTTGTTTTAAATTCTACTTTGTCACATCTCCTACACCTCCCGATCGTAAACTCCCCTTCCTATTTCCGATGTCACTATCAAAATGACACATTCTCACAAATGGTTATTAATTGACAGCAGGTATACTGCAATCTGCCTTCTATTTGATAGTGATCCATAATGAAGCCTTTTGACGTTTTTCCTTGTTAGTCTAGTTCCTTACCTCAGTCCAAGGCGGGATGAAGTAGTAGCAAACACCGTGTAGAATACAAGCAATACCATCAGCAACCCTAAGACAGTGATTAGTATATCACATTAAAGAATCGAACCATATACGCATACCAGTGAATCCAATGCCATCCTGGAAATCTGCTCCCAACAAAAGCACCCATACACCTGGCGGGATTCAGCCCTGCGCCGCCATATCCATATCTTGTAAAAGCAGTAGCGAAACTCATTGTCCCAACACTGAGACCCACAAGGAACGGTCCCAGCGAAGGACCAACGACCTTGGCTTGTCTTGCGTCCAAGCCCACACCAAAGGCAAGGAACAAAAGAAGTGTAGCAGATACAAGCTCAACGACAAAGATTTCACGGGGCGGCACCACATCTGTGTATAGCCAGCACCCTCCAACCTTGAAATCTCGACCTCCCCAGCTTGCTCTGACCAATAGCCCAGCTAATGCACTACCCCCAACCTGGGCAGAGATGTAGAGGATCATACGTGGAAGTGAGCAGAGTCTGGCACAAAAAGTAGCAAATGTAATCAGAGGGTTGAAATGCGCACCAGATACAGCGCCAAAGGAGGTGATAAAGAGTGTTACAAAGAGGAAATTGAGAATCCCGCCGATTAAGGGCCCAACAAACGCAGCGTTATCAAAATTGCCTAATTGAGCTGTCGGTCTAGTAGGTATCGCGTCGGGTGAAGCATTGGCCCATATAGTGATGTATACAAACATCAATGTGCCTGCAAACAGTCAGTTTAGTTTCGAAAATAGAAGAAATAGGTTTGTGTTACCGATTCCTTCTATGATAGCTGCTTTCCACAAATTGATATTCGATATCGGGCGCATATCAATCAATTCGCTGAAGGACATGTGAGGTGTAGCATCAGGTTGATGTTCCAATATTTTCTGATCTTCCAACGTTGTGCCATCGACCACACACGCCTGGTTGGCACCAAGTCTTCCGGCGAAAGGCGGGTTATTGCTTTGGTATCGAGGATTCAGAGGCTCGATGCTCGGCCTCGATTCGATGTCGCGGCCATCTCTTGAGGTTTGGCGAGCGGTGATTGCCATGTTTGCAGCGACTATAGTGATTCAAGGTTGCTTATCTTCTATCAGTAACAGTACAGCTCTTGAAATGGTACATACTCTTTATGCATTTATCGGTAAGACTGCATGAGGTGTTAGCTGAAAGGTCAAGTTTTTGAAAGCGGTTGGGAGCCTTTAAGTTATCTTATATTATATAAGATTCTGTAATTCCCACTACGGAATTACAAAGACTGACTAAATTCAGTCAGACAGCTTACATTTGCTGGGTTAGGATTAGTTCTCTACATATTGGCGAAATTCGTCGGCCGCCGTTCTGGGTCTTTGGTCGGACCCCACTGGCTTATAAAGCACCACTCCACATACATGCCACAGTAAATCATTTCAGTAAGCGCTTTACTTCCTGGGTTGCCCAGAAGCTTAGCATTTCCCCTGTACCAATGGCGTCAAATGGAGATTAGGGTTAAACAATATCGACTAAGTCATTCATGGAATTGATTCTCGTTGTTGCGGAGAATGACCATGAACAGAGATACCATTGACTACTTTCAAGTAGATCATCGCCATCCACTACTACTGAGCGTTTACTTCCAACTTGATACATTAATAGACCCCAATAGCTTCACCGACAACACTTCGAAAAACACCCTCCGGATCAAACTTCTCACGGACAGCTTTAAATCGAGAAATATGCTACCGCGTATCAATTAGTATTGTTCCTTGACACCACTGGAAATAATCTTACATCAGGATCCAGGTTCTTAGTAGATCGCTCAAAAACCTCTCTCGTATTCTTAGTCCAATGCGGACGACACGGAAATTCATCAATCAGCACTTCCGCAAGTTTATGATCTGCATTTATCAGTTGAAACACTTTCCCTTCGTTGAGTCAACTTACAGAAAGGTTCGTTGTAGCGCAATCCATCGCCGATATTCGGTTTATATGATGGAAAGTCCAGCATGATAACACCCTTATCCCAGTCCGCGCCATCAGCTGTACCGTACGTAACCTGTCCAAGAAGATCAAAATACGGCTTTCCAAATTTAATGTTGATACCACTCCTGTAAGTCGATGCCATGAATTTGAGTTTCTTGGCCTCAGCGTCGAACAACTGACGGACCCGTTTTAACATGGCATTAGCTTGTGTGATAGGAAACGCAAGTTCAAGAGTATACCCATGGATACCATACTCCCACACGGGTTTTTGATCAGGGTACAAACCACCGATAAGAACATCATAATTCCAGCCGTAGACTGGCCACTTGGTGATGGGTTCGTTAGTGGTCTTTTCTCGAAAGTTGGGGTTTTCCCATTGTCCGAAAAGGATTTCTTCGGCGAGGAGGTTTGATAAGGATACGCTTTTGCCGGTGTTCCATATAGCTTGTATAGCGCCGGCTTCGAGTTTGCTTATGGAGAACGTATTCTGGAATCCTTCTTGGTCGCTTTTGTTGGTCGGGATGACGTCGTAGTAACGCCAGTGGAATTTCTTCTTGTGAGGCCACCACTATTATAGTCAGCATACGTTCAAGGGAACTCGAATAGTTCTTACCCAGAAGTTTGCAGTAGCATAAGGTGAAATCATGCCATAGATATCGCCATTCAAAACTTCGGACTCGTCTAGGGTCTTCTGATCGGCGTAGACTTTAAAGTCGGGATAGATCTTGAACTTCATTCTCACGATGACACCCAGGAGACCAAGAGATGTCGAAGCAGCCAACCACTCATCGCTATCGTCACGCTCAAGGTGTCGCAGCTTACCGGTCCCATCAATGATATCCATAGCCAAAACACCAGCAGCGACCATAGAATCCTCCCTAATAGACGACCGATGAGCACCCATAGCCACGCATCCAGCCAAAGTAATATTCCAATTGACAAGCGTATATCCAGCCGACGCACCACGCTCATGCAAGTACTCGGCGAGTTGGAGGAAGGTCACGCCAGCTTCTATCATGACAGTACCAGCCTCTAGGTCCAAGTCGTAGATGTCATTGACATTCTCTGTACGTACAATGATAGTGTTCGGGTCATCGGAACACATCGTGTCGTACCACATATGTGCTTTTCCAGAGGCTCGAATTTTCTGACCCGCTTGAATGGCATTTTGGACAATGTTTTGAATGTCCTTTACGCTGGTGGCGTCGTGGACGGCGGAAACATTGTTGCAGGCTGGAAAGCCAGGGCCATCGAAGGTGTTGTATGGTTCAGCGACTGAGCCGGCGACAATACTCAATACGGCGAGACATTTGAGAAGTGTCATGATGATGAGACAGTCCCAGGCACAGACATGAGGAACTACTAGCTTCGGCTGGAAGCAATTGAGGGTATTTATGGATTGCAAAGTATATGGATGGAGAGGCACAGCAGTCCGTCATCGTTTACCATGTGAAATAAGAGCCGAGCAAAAGTCAAGCTCCCGCGCATGGTTGCATTTACGGCGGTTGGGGTGTGATGATCAGCAGAATCAGATGATAGAATAAACTTCACTACAACTTGCTTTAGGCAGGTACATCGGTTAGAATGTTACATTACGCGGGGCATGCACCAAGACTTGTCAAAACATCACTTCATAGATCGAATTCGACAGAGCTGTGCCATAATGTAATCCAAAAAGAGTAACCGTTGGGTAGGAGTGTGTACATGACCCTGGCACTATATGCCGCTCCGATAATATTACCCCGCGTTTTGATCAAGGCACAAGCGACAATGTTACATTCGACCATCACTTTTCGTCTTAAGCCATTTCCTTTCAATCATCCTGTTGTGGATCAAAGCTCAATCAGATCCCCCAAAGTCCCTCATGTCTGGAATCCCGCTCAGAGCATCGCGCGCAAAGACAGTTTCTTGGCACATCTCAACCCTATTGGAAATCAAAACACAACTAATTAGTAGCCACTACAAAAGGGCCACACCTCGTCTCCCAAAGCTCCTTAGCTCTCTGTACAATAATCCTATCCACCTCACCACTCATATGCATAGCATTAGTAACAATCCAAGCGTGTGCAGCCATGGCTGCACGTGGCGAATTGACAAGCCCCGGTCGTACAGTAGTGTCCCTTGTAATTAGATTATAATCCGCAAGACTGTTTGTCACTTCACTAAATAAGGTTGCATAATCAGAGCGCCCTCTCCCTTCCCAGTCAGTATTATACCAAACCTGGTATAAATCCTGAACGAAGTATGAGTAAAGATCTGTGGCAGTCTGAGGACAGTCCAGCCCATCAAGAACAGGTCCTAGGCTGAATGCCCACATGCCGTTTGTGAACGCAACGAGCACCTCTCTACCGTATGGGCTTATGTCGGCTACTTCATTGTGGTTGAATGTATTTTGGGGGAATTTGGATAGGAGTCTCATGATTGGTCTCCAAGCTGCAACCGAGGTGCGGACATTTTGGGAGTGTTTTCGGTATGCCTCCCTTGCACTGAGGGCTCCGCGGATGTGATTATCAATATCCCTCCAAGTTTGGTCGGGGAGGGAGATTGTAATGTTGACGATATTGATTGATGAGATGGAAAATGAGTTCGATTATGCGACAAGGTTACGGCCCGTTCACTCTTGTTTGATGAACATTTTAAATTCCAGAGGAAAGAAAAAAAGAAAAAGAAAAAAAAAATACAACGGGGTGCGCTCTGTTTTTCAAGTTGTAAGCTTAAGCAGAGAGGTGTGCATCTCGGTCATCATGGATGTTCAGCTTTATTTCAATCATACCTGACTGCCAATGGAAAAGATATCAATGTCAACTATTAAGCTATAGGGTTGCAAAGTAAGCATAACTGCATTGCTCCACCAATGGGCTCGTTCCACGATAGTCTAACCACATTTCCGCTAGCGCCCAAGCCAATGATAAGCTTAATCGATTAGAGTTGGGGGTGGTCAGCAGAGCCTGGTTACTTGATGAAGTTATCTATGCTCGGTGGCTATAAAATGCAACAATTAAGCCCGCCTTGCATGTGATAGCAGATAATATCACACGGAGTTCCGACTACATCGGCGATCTGAATGGGAAAATAAGAATATCCATTGGAATGGTCCGATCCTACGACCGTTTATCCGCCTTGGCTTTCTTGGCAGACCCAGAATTCATCATACACTCGAGTACACATTGGTTCGCCATTGGAGTCCGATCCTTCGCGTAGAATTCTTATCTCACCTCTCCCATCTTGACATTTCTCTACGGAATGTAACCAGTAAGAGCTGTGTTGTCGGTAGAGTAGCAGACTCGAATTGCCTCTTTGGATCACACGGTGGAGGATGAAGAATGAAGGATCAGAAAACTTTTACAATCACGTTCGCGATACCCAAGTCCCTTTTAGATGGTCGTTGTTTATTTATCACATGTAGTCGCATGAGAAGAGCCATTAGACCGGGATATGATCTTCCCTTGATACCAATATAACGCAAAGCATAAAGCAGATGTAACATCATGACATGATAAACTGTAGTTCGCATCAGAACCCGTACAATTAGACTAATAATGTGATTGAGCAACATCTGGTAACTGGTATAGTTTATTGGAAGTTCTCTGTAAGCGACTTCTGCCCTCTAAAGGATTATCTTGGCAGTGGCTCCTGTTCCTGCAGTAGTAGGAGCCTCATCCCAGAACTGCAGTTTAGCCAAGATTACAGCCCCAAGACCTGCCTAATTGAGACTTACTTATCTTTCTTCAAAGGATATCTTCAGCCGCTACGGTATAAAACTATACGATACTAACACAACGAATTCAAGACACTATCCTCTTTCATAGCTCTTACAGCTACAGTCCTTCTTTTTACTTGACAGTCCTTCTTTACTATTCTTTTCTTCTTTCTCCCCACTATGGTTCTACTGAACCATGTGGTAGCGGGTCTTGCTATCGCTGCTCCTCTTGTGCAGGCTAGTCCTCTAGCTCTGTATGATGAGGTACTTGGCGTCAACAAGACTGATTCTTTCGATGACTACTCGCCTGGTATTTTTGCTCGGACTGACAAAAATGTTGAACTACGAATTATGCCGCTTGGGGCTTCCATCATGGAAGGTCTCAAGTCCAGCACCCACGCAGGGTTTGTTGTCTTCTCTGACTTTAAGAATTATGCTGACATATTGCAGACTACGTCGACCTCTCAGGGAAGCCCTTCGTAACGATGGTTGGAAAGTCAATATGGTAGGAAGCAGGAACCACGGCGATGGTTTCAAAGACAATGTATGTACCACAACACCCTTCACCAATACCCCTAACAAAGGGAACAGGACCACGAAGCCGTTTCGGGCGCCAAACTCAAAAACGTCCTGGCCAACTTCAAACTCGGCAAACACTTTAAACCAAACATTGTCCTAATCAACGTCGGCACCAACAACGCAAACGACAACGACGGCGTAAGCCAAGCATACGATCTGATGAACGACATCCTCAACGAAATCTGGACATCGCCCGACATGACCGATACATGCATTATGCTGTCTACACTTCTTCCCACCAACCATGGAACTGGCAAGGCGCATAGGCTTACTATGAATGATGATTATCGCCGTCTTGTGCAGGATCGTGGTGTAAGGGATGGCAAGTGTATCTTTTTGGCGGATATGGAACCGACCGGGCCGGGCAAGAACTTTCTTGGGCTTGATCAGGATGTTTGGGCGGAGGACGAGAAGGGTGGGACTGTTATCCATCCTAATGTAAGTGGCTTTGGCGAATGTGGAGATTGGGTGCTAACGTCGTGCAGGATGAGGGGTATAAACGCATGGCTTATGTTTTCTATGCTGCCATCAACAGAGCTATCGTGGCTGATCGTGTCAAGCTGGCTGCTGACATGACTGCTTCTGAGAACAAGTTCTGCGACAAGGAACCAGGCAATGGTGGTTTCGCTGGTAAGTTCTTCTTCCTTCACACCTTGAATTTTACTGACCTCTATAGCCAACACACAAACCGGCTCTGGCCATGGTGATGGTATCTACTATCACAACTCCCAAGGTCCAGCCGTCAAAGCAGAGATCGAAAGTCCATGGGACCGCAAACAGTGGAGATTTGCTCGACTGTTCAACCCCCTGTATGATGATCTGCTGGGTTGGTACGACTATACGGCGAATGATCACCGATTCGGTGTATGGTAAGTTGAACCCTTCGAAAAGCAGCATCATGAACTGACCGTCTCGTAGGAAGAACTCAGCCAACGGCCAAGGAACTTTCACCCGCATCGGCGATCTGATTGGTAATATCTACTGCATCCCTCGAGGCCTTCACTTCGCCGACGTCAACGCCGATGGTCTCGATGACATCATCTGCGTCTCGCCCTCAGGCGACCTTCACATGTCCCTCAACCAAGGCAACGGCAACGGCGACAAACCTCCTTCATTCAAGTACATCGGCCTCATCAAGTCCGGCGAAGGCCATCAAGATCGTGTCCGGCTTGCCGATATCGACGGCGACGGTCGAGTCGACTATGGCATCGTCGCAGATAATGGACATGTCACCTTCTGGCGAAATGGAGGTAATGGTGAGAAACCTGAGTTCTGGCAGAAGCTTGGTGTGAGGGCTACTATGGCGCCTACCCAGAGTGGCCTTGATAATCTTAAGGGACTCAGGTTTGAGGATCTCAACGGTGATGCAAGTATGATACTCGAGTTGAAGGACATTAGCTAATACTTTACAGGGCCGAGATGATTGGATGTACATGAAAGGCGACGGCTCAACAACAACCTACACCAACACCCGCAGCTGCGTCAAAGGCAAAGAAGGCGACGGTCTCAACGTCGCATGGCGCCAAGCCTTCTTCACCGGCAAATCCTCCGGTCCAACCCACGGCGGCATCGGATATCTACAACCCAGCAAGCAAGACTGGCAAGACAGAATTCACTTTGCTCGTATCTACGGTACAAGACCTGCCTTTGGAAATCTTGGTGTTAAAGATTACGTTTACATCGAGAGTACAAAGGGTACCGAGAAGGCTTTCAAGTTCAAGATCAATGTTTGGAAGAACCTTGGGTCTGGTGGAACAAAGCTTGAGGCTGATGGGAATAAGTATTGTAATATGCATGGATGGGATAATGGACGGTCTGATTATGTTTGGGTTTGGTCTGATGGTACAATGGATCGTGAGTACACCCCCACATTTACTGTGTCACCTCTAACGTTTTTCAGTCTTTCCTCATGCTGGAAACAAGTATGTCTCCGCTGGTAAACCCTACTGGAACGCCATGGTTGCTGGATTCTGGAAGCCACCCGGCGGCGCCAACGTCGATCGTCGCAACCTCCATCTTGCAGACTGGGACGGTGATGGATCTTGTGATATTATCTGGGTCGATCCTCAGCGCAACAACAGGATTCGGGTTTTTATCAACAAGTATAAGCGTGATAAGAAGTGGACGTTTGAGGAGACTGCTGCTCCCGATTTGCAGTGTAATGAGAAGGACGGTATTGGTATCCACGATGGTACGTATAGTTGCTCGACCTTTGGTTTCATCTGCTAATGTGTGTCCCAGTGGCTGTTCGCTTTGCTCAAATCACTACCAGCGGCAAGGCTAGTTACCTCTGTATCAGCCCCAATGGTCTTGTCCGAGGTCGTATGCATGGTTCTGATAATGGTTTCAGTGATATGTGGCAGGTCAAGTTTGCCGACGGAGCTGATCGTGCTAATCTGAGATTCGCGGATGTCAACGGCGACGGCAAGGATGATATCATCTGGGTAGACAAGTTCAGCGGTAGCGCATCAGTATGGTATGCTCACCCTCTCTCTCCATCAGCTCAGGACTAACAGTGACAGGTACAACGAAGGTCTTGAGAGTAACCCCGCTGGCAACAGCGGTTCCCACTACCGATGGCGCAAATCCAAGGGTGATGCCTACTCAGGCAGCTACGCAGGAACGTGTCAATACTTCACCGATCTCTCCGGTAATGGCCGTGCAGACTTGCACTCTATCATGGGAACATGGACGAACAAAGCCGAGACCTGGTATAGCCCTGACTGCGGCTGGTTTGACAACCGAGGAGATGACGACGGTGGTGTTCGCGATCCCAAACTTCCAGTCCAGCCTGGAAATCCTCTTCCTATGACTAACCCACCTTGCACTGCCATTCGTACCTTTACACACAATGTTCCGTTCGACAACGATGTTACTACCATCGATCTGTGGATCGCAGGTAAACAAGTCTGTAGTGAGCGCGGCTGGGATTTTTGGGCGAGTGATCAGGAGTATTACGAATTTGATTGTTCAGACGATCGATACCCTGGTATAACCTGGAGAGTTGGATCCAACGCCATCGGAAAGTCACTCACACTTTACAGTAAGTATCACCTACCACACTGAGAACTTGACACTAATTCTTTTCTAGCGGTCGCTGAGAGTGGTCAAGTTATCCAGCGCTTTGACGTCGCGTTGCAGGATTACAAGGTTACGGATTGGTGTTCGCTTGAGACGGAAAATGGATGTAAAGCCAAGGATTCTTCGAATGAGAGTTGTGGTTTTGTAGAGGGGAATTGCGATAATGGGGAGACTTGTAGTCTTTGTGATGGCTTGGCTGTTTGTCGGAAAGCTCCTTAGACGAGATGGTTCTCAGTCTTCTTTCAAAGAGGGGCATACTTGGCAGGATGTCCCTCCTCTTATCTCTACGCCTCCGGCATTGATAATTCTTCATGCATATGTTAGCATTTATTTCTGTATCATTTTTTTTATTTAAATATCACTTCCTTCTGTTCGACATGCAGCAGACCTACCATACTCCATTTTATTTACGGTCTTGAGAAAGTAGCAATACTTGTTCTCCATTAATATTGTCGGAGCCGGTAGTTGGATGCCGAAGGCACTCCACGCACTCCGCTATTTGTGTCAGGGACAAATCTCACATAACTGGTTTATCTCTCTCCTGTAAGATGAGGGCCTGATTACTATTGGCACGCGATATACTACGGCCCCCGAGAAGCCTCTATCCTATCAGTCCATTGATTATCAGGCGCCAGACAGCCAAGCCCGACGATGTCCTTTGTAGCAGGATGTAACGAAATGGTTACCAGTTTGGACAAGTGCATCTAGAATCAACCTCCTGCCGATCCCTTTTCAGTGCGGCACACCTTCTCCTTACCTTCCAGACGGCAAGGGTCTTGTGTACCTGGCCCAGCCGGCAACAACGTGCCGAGCAATTGCCTATCGCCTGGTAATTAGCTCCCAGCTTCATTCATCAATTTGATTAATCATACACGGAAGATACCTTTACCCATGACTCGGTAATAACACTTGGCAGTCCCGTGCAAGGTTGCTTTGACGCCTCTTACCTAGCTCACGATAGTGTAGACCAATAGACTGGACAACGGCAGCACTTTGTACAAAAGGAGGCCTGTGGGGGGGATAAGCTGGCTGCCGCGGCGGGGATGGAGAGTGTATGCATAGCTTAAATCCCGTGGCTTGGTTAAATGATCTGCAGGCCTGGACACTGGGACACCAACTTGGTGGTAGATGGTTCAGCTGTGGTACCAATCCAGAAAGGGCATTTTGAGGACAAGGCTGAGAAGCAACATGATGAACTTCTTGATATTAAACCATTGCACTGGCCAAGTCTTGTTGGATTGTATATCGGCCATGGGTGTACATTCTGCAGATCACATTTAACTGTGGACGAAGTAATGTGCATAGTCCGAACTCTTGGTCAATATTTTACACAACGGTTTCCACCGGAAAGCCACAAAGTTGGTAGAAGTATTGAACATGGCTTTTGACTTAAATGATGTCTCACAACTAGAAGCGAAAGCTTGGTGCCACCGTAAGGCTGTCTAGGGTCCGGCAGGCAATTTCTGTTAGCTCAACGGCGACCTATGCAGTTATTTAACCGTTACCATTGACAGCAGATAATAATTTTGAAATTACCAGCAAATTCATTTTAATAATTGCAGCAAAACCAGTTATTCTCTCACGTGCGACATCGCACATAAATAAGTAATCAATGCCCATCATATCCAGAACAGGAACCATGGACCCGCAGTGTCATTTAAGGGTGATCCACATGAGGCTACAAGATCGGTAAAGTATGCGAGTCTGGGTTAGAACTAGTCTTGGCAGACATCCATGCAGGGTAATGGCTAGGATCAAAACGCCGATGGAGGAGAACGACCGGATTTTTACTACCCGGGAAGCCATTACTAAGAGAAAGACGGAGAGAGACAGGGGTTGGGGGATGTCATTGTGGCGAGCAATGATGGTGCTGGGAGATGACTGTGGCAGAGATCTAGGCTATGTCAAGTAATTATCCGAAGATCAAGAATTCTGCGACAGTAAAACACGTTGCAGAAAAAGATCGGAACCTGAAAATAAAACCCTGCACAAAACGTTTGACGATTCAACCGTCATCTGTGCGGTGCAGCATTCCGATGATCATCTGTGCGTGCGGAATATCGATCTCATCTGAGCGGAAGCATAAATACGAAGATCTGTAGATTTGCATCGCCCGGCAAATCCCTTTCCCGACATGTCGGTACGAGAGATCGTCATTGAAGACTAGGACCGGGGGTTGTTCGGAAGTCAAAGCGTAGGAGGAGACTCCGCGGAGAACTAAGCATATTTGGACTCTAGCTCAAACTCTGAGTCTCAGAGCTACGAAATGCAAGCAGAACACACGTCTGCCACGTTTTTGTTTTCATTTCTGGAAGGACAGCCTTACGGTTTGCTGTCAGTTTCTGGTCAGTCTTTATTTCCTTCTTTTGTTTTCCTGCAATTGGAAGGTGGAAATTCATGGTGAAGGATTGGGGGGATGACGCTAATTACCGCGTGACGGACCGAGGACGTCTACCGAGTCATGTCTCGGTACGTACAGACCGTTGGTTTCAACACCAATAACGCCAAGATTTCCAGTGAAAATAAGACTTTTCTCGGCATCAGAAACCAGCTCATGGCGTTTATGCATGTCGTCTGTGCAATCCGGGGATAAGGTTTCGCCTCAGTTATGACGCTTCAGTTTCAACGAGTTTGTCTCATAGAATACTTGATGTCTCAGAAAATGCCTTGTCTCTTCTTATCTTATATGAGTTTACAATTATCCTGTATCAGTTGCATCAATTGTTTCCTTATCGGAGATGTTTTCACAGGAGAGGAGAAACTATGTCCAATTGTGAGTAAGAATTAACGGGTCGAGATATGATCGTCGCGCCGTAATCCTTCGGAGTTTGCCAAGTTCAGCCACAGCACCGGTAGCCCTACGGCAGACTCGGCATTCATGCTTGTGCTATCAATGCTCTGTTCGGTTAGATACCAATCTCACAGGTCCAGGGGGTTACAGGGTCATTCTCAGCCTCCAACTGCCCTGTTTATTTTCAATGACTAATATGTAAGCCTTAGAATTCTTTAGCCCTGTCTTGTAAATTGTAGTGGCTGCTAGGACTTTGTGGTTGTGCGGGTGTTTCAGAATTCCCGTCACATGCATTCCAAGAGAAGCCGTGTTCTAGACGATTATAAGCTGAACTTTAACTTGGAAAGTGAGATGGACTTTTTGATTTATGGTTTCTCCATCTGACTCGGCAATGAGGCCTCAATAAGTTCTGCGTTATATTATGGAGAACAGATCGTGGTCATTTGTGACTGATTCTACCCAAGACACTAGCCTATCAAAAAAAGGGGCCCGAGGATCCGGACGGAGGCTTGGCCTATCGGGGAACTGACTCGGTGGGTCTACACCGACTGATCAACATTCAGGTTTCAACGAGAGAGCCTGTTGGTTCGTGAATCTTGGTTGGGCACTGACTCTTTGATGGGAGGGTTGAGAGGCTGAAACGGTCATGCCCAGCTTCGCCGATTTCCCAAGTTCACCAACATTGAAGAGTGATATTAATAAGATGCACCCGACTCTGATTGGTAGACGACACGGAAGATTCCTTCCAGGTAATTAACCCGAGATGTAAATTGTACCGACATACGAAGAACATATCAACAACTAACTAGAAAGCAGAGATTCCACAGTTAATCCACTGGTGACAGGACCCTTGAAGTGTCAACCAAACCACCTCTTCGTAAAAAGGATCTTGGCAAGCGTTGCACACAACACGGATCGAAAGCCGGAGACTTGTAAAATCTTTACGACTCAGGGGCGCCTCCAAATAGAGTTTGCTAGGCGTTTGTCCATCTCGTCTGGTGTCATCTCTAGCCTCCAGTGGCTGAGCACCAAGTGGACAACCTCGCGATACCATCCCCTCTTAGCTCTAGACTCAATCTCAGCTGGTACACTAACAGTATCGTGCCACTAAACCTCATCTGGTGATTAACCACGTAGCCACGCCACTGATTCGAGAACACTGCAAATTGGAAATGCCATGAGTTTTTAAAAGATCGGCAGTTTGAAGCTAGTTCACTAGTCGATGAAGAAAAAACAGGGGTCATGCTAGAAGGAATATGCAGTGTTCTGCAGATTCTGTGGTCCAGGCTCCTGTCTTGTTATATCCTTCATGCACTCCGCCAAATCCTGCTCCTGGTCCCATCCACATTCCTTGTCTTTTCTTTTTCATTCTCTATTTCGACCCGTGGTCAGTTCAACGCGACAATGCCAGGCGATCACAAGGGCTTCCTCGTGCCCGATAACTACGTCGATGACCTTCCCAATGACACCGACATGAACATTGCCTCCATCGCCTGGGGTTTATCCCTGGGCATCAGCGTTTTCAACATCGCCAAGGCCATTCGACAAACACAAGCATCGTGGCAGCGTAGAAAGAAGCTTACTAGTTATGTCGCTCTCCTCTGGGCTGAGATTATCTCGAGTTTCTTGCTGGGTATTATGTGTTGGTTTTATCTGAGGGGAACTATCGAGCCCAGCATGCAGTTCTTTTTCTTCATTAGTAAGTGTCTTTGTCTCAGTATCGTGATGTTGTGCTAACTGCGACAGTCGTCTGGTGGTCTACTCAAGTCCAATGCCTCATTCAAATCATCATCAACCGAGTTTCTCTATTAATGGTCGTCCGATCCAACGGTACAAAGCTCAAATGGCTCTGCTTCCTTATTCTCTTCGCAATCAACATCAGCGTTTTCTGTATCTGGGTTCCCGCTCGACTCCAGATTAGCGAAAAATACATTCACCTCAACGACATCTGGGATCGATGCGAAAAGGTCATCTTCGCTCTCATGGACGCCGTTCTCAACTTCTATTTCATCTACATCGTCAAGAAGCGCCTCGTCGCCAACGGTCTTCAGAAGTATACTCGTCTGTATCAGATGAATATGTTCTTGTGTGGTATTTCTATCGCTTTGGATATCTTACTTATTTGCATGATGTCTCTTCCCAACGGATTTGTGTAAGTCAATCCAACTCGAAAGTGCCTACCAATACTAATTCTTGTAGTTACATTCAATTCCATCCCCTCGTCTACCTTCTCAAACTCCACATCGAAATGAACATGGCCGATCTAATCGGCAAGGTCGTCCGAGCCGGTAACAACGATAACCGCGGCGCAAACGACTACAGCTCTCGATCCCGAACAACCGGCGCCTCTCGCGCTCACGGCACACGCTTCGGCAACACTCTTGCCAGCGCACACCACCGAACGCATATCGAGCTTGGAGAGGATGATGAGTACGAGCTTAGGGAGCGCGAGAAGATTGACGGTATCAAGAAGACCGTCGTCACCAAGATTGTGCATACAGGCGAGCAGAAGCAGATGGATGATAGCGATTCCACGGTTGAGGATCATAACAATGATGTTGCTGCTAGTGAAGCTAGCTCGACTAAGCATCTTCATCAGCGCAAGTATAGCGTTGTCTAGAATTATTTTACTACAGTTCTTACGGCGACGGTATGCCCCTGAGCTAGAAACTTATATAGACTTTCTTTTAATGTATAATGACGACCAGATGGTTTCGTTAATCTTTCTTCAATTGCTCTTGTTCTAGAACGTGACCTCGACACTCCTTCGTGTCTCCAATCTCCAATGGCTTTCTGTGGTCTAGAACGTGTTCGACAGTAAAGATCTACCGGGCGTCCGTAATCTAACCTTTATCTCGGCGGATCTAGGACAACCAATATCCTACCTCGGAATGTCCCGTATAGATCCACAGAAAACTCCTCACAACGATTCAAGTCTTCAGTGGCGTCCAGTCCACTGAACTCTATTGTCGTTCAACTCTTCATTTAGTTAGGCCTTGGCGGCCGCTACACTGAAACTTATCTAAGGTCGTATTCCGAGCAGGGTCTACCCTCCTCTACATGACTCTTGTACCCGTTGGATCCGCGTGTTCCGATCTCGACCCGAAGCTAGTTTCCTTACATCGGCCAATCATGGCTGATGAGCGTCCTTGAGCTCTGATTGGTGGACTGGGATATGCCTTTGCGCTGGAATACGCTGCTTACGTATGTCGCTACCCTATAGACGTGGGCGATGCAGCGTATTCACAGCCTCAGCCTCAAGACAAACGACGGTAAGCAGGAATAAGTCTCACTTCATGCGGCTGTGATCAAGGCATTTTTGCAATACGCAAGAATTAATGTCGCAATTGTATGTATGTCAATACGCGTTCTGATGATTACATCTCCTATAAAGTTGACTGTGAGACGGTCACAACCACGGCGAACAATCAACCCAACTTCAAAGTCATCACAAAAGTTCATCCGTCACCCTCCCAAATATCTACATCTCAGCAAAGACTTTCTCACTTCATATCGCATCACATACAATGGGCCTCTTCAAGTCATCAGATCTTTCCACAGAATGTGAAAAGAGCGCTCGAATCCTCAAAAGTTTCATCGGTACGTACCTCAGCCCACTTCGCCCATGCAATACCCAACTAACAAAACAGACAAAAACAAAATCCCTTCCGAAGTCATCGCCAACGCAAAGGGTCTCGCAATATTCACCGGCTTTCGAGCAGGAATGTACTTCGCCGGCGCCGGCGGCTCAGGCATTGTGATCGCCCGCCTCCCAAACGGAACCTGGTCATCACCCTCCGCATTTTCCGTCCGCAGTGGCAGTGTCGGTCTCGTCTATGGCATTGATGTATACGACTGTATTTGCGTTCTCAACACCACCGAAGCTGTGGATGTTTACAAAAAGGCCGAAGTCAATCTTGGCGGTGCTGTCGCCCTTGCCGCGGGACCGCTGGGTGGGAATGTCAATGTTGGTGATGTCAAGCCGGTTTGGACGTACACTAAGTCTAGAGGCGTTTATGGTGGGCTGACTGTTGATGGGACTGTTATCAAGGAGAAGAAGGATATTAATGCTGGGTTCTATGGGAGGGAAGTTTCTTCGGAGGAGATTCTGGAGGGCCAGGTGCAAGCGGGTTGGGATGTGAGGGTCCAAGAGCTTTTTGAGGTTGTCAAGATTGCTGAGGGAAAGAGTGCCGATACGAAAGTGTTGGAAGGGATCAGTGGAGAGCCCACTCCTGGAGATTTGACTCAGTAGTCTCAAGGCTCGATGTGTTATCGCTATATGAATCATCAAAGCTGTTACTGTACATAGATATATAGACTGGTCGGAGGAAGTTGGGATTTAAAAGATGAGAGGATTTATATTTGAATCTCAAGACGTCGATTTCGTGGTTCTGTCGTAGGGTACGTACTGCATGACTGACCATAAGACTTCCACTGTTCAAGCTGTGTCTTTAAATGGTGGATTTGTTGTGAAGTCGAACTTCCGGTCTGTTTCTGGTCCAAGTAGACTTGTAGCGAGACCACCCTCTCTTGCATTGCCTACAATCTCTTTCTAGTCGTTCATCATCCCATCCCGATCCAAAGCTCGGCCACAAAGACTTGCGATAAAACAGTCCTGGTTGCAGTCAAAATTGTTCGCGGCCCATTTAGACTACTTCACCGCCACCC